>JAMQGT020012453.1:7500-44224 GCA_024447675.2 Pterophyllum scalare | reverse complement strand
GTCTGAGAAATAAAACAGTCATTTTACATTGGCAGAAATTTCAAATTTTTTCCCATAGGAATAAAATGGGGCACTTTTGTAATCGTCATGGCAACACCGTACAAAATGTGATTTAGGTGTGATTGACTTCTCTGGTCAAAATGACTTAGAGAATCTGTGTACCGAATTTCATGTATTTTGGGCAAACTAACTGAAAATTTTTGTATTGGTCAATTTTCACTTTTTCCCATTGGAAAACAATGGGGAATTTCGGGCTTCGCCATGGCAACAAGTTAGAAAATAGAACATAGGTGTCTTTGGCTTTTTTGATCAGGATGATGTCAAGAATGTTGACACAAATTTTCACTCAATTTCGACAAACTAAAATTCTGGACCTCCATACAAATTTTTGTTTGCTTCTATAGGGGGCGCTATTGCACCTATAGTCTTGTTTCCCTAATTGGGGGTTCAGGGTGGATCAGTACATAAGTGATTAAATTTTGATGCAGATCGGCAAAGGATTGTGCAAACAATTGCACAATAATTATTTCCAATGTCAAAGAAAAAGATGCCATATTGAGGGCATTGCCACGGCAACAGCTTACATTTTACAGAAATTTTACCCGGGAACTTTTTTGTTCAGGTTGATGTAAGGAATCATTGTACCAAATTTCACGCATTTCAGGTAAAGTCCAGTGCCACTTTTTGTGTGTTGAAATGTGAAATTTTTTAACACCAAAAATGTCTGACATTGCCATGGCAACAGGTTTAAAAATTCAATATGGTCATGATTGACTTTTTCGATCAGGATGACTTAGAGAATCTGTGTACCGAATTTCATTTATTTTGGGCAAACTAACTGAAAATTTTTGTATTGGTCAATTTTCACTTTTTCCCATTGGAAAACAATGGGGAATTTCCGGCTTCGCCATGGCAACGTGTTAAAAAATAGAATATAGGTGTCATTGACTTTTTTGATCGGGACGATGTCAAGAATGTTGACACAAATTTTCATGCAATTCAGACAAACTAAAATTCTGGACCTCCATACAAATTTTTATTTGCTTCTGTAGGGGGCGCTATTGCACCTACAGTCTTTTTTCCCTAATTGGGGGTCCAGGCTGGTTCAGTACATAAGTGATTAAATTTTGATGCAGATCGGCCTAGGATTGTGCGAACGATTGCGCAACGAAAATTGCGGCGAGACACAAAAACGAAGGGCAAATTTATGCGGTTGTCACGGCAACACCGTTGAAAATTTGATAAAACTGTGAATAACTTTTGATGCCCCGCTTGTCTAGATGATCCTAAGCGATTTTGGTGTCAGTGGGTTAAACTCCCTAGGACAAGTTCGTTCAAGTACGAGGTGTGCAAAATGGCTGACTTGGCAAAGGTCAAAGTTCAACCAAACATGGCTGACTTCCTGTTGGTCGGGCGGCAACTCCATAATGTAATTTTTTGTTGGTCTTGACATGGTCTGTTTCTGACCCGAATTTGGTGGTTCTACGGCCAAATTTTTTTTTGGCCCTCTCATAGGAATGCAAAATTTCAATTTTCTAGGGGGCGCCATCTCGCCACTTTTTTAAGTTTTTTAATGGCACCATTAAAAAATCCAATTTTTCACCAGACCTGGCTTGTATGCAAAATTTGGTGAGTTTTCATATATGTTCAGGGGGTCAAATTAGCGATCATAGAATCAGATAGAATAATAATAATAATAATAAATATAGCCGCAAGCGGCGATAGTAGGCCCTCGCCGGCCGCAGCCCCGATGCTGGTGCCGATTTGAACCCAGCTTTTCCAGCCGGGCCAGTTTTTTTTGCCATTTTCCAGCCCTTTTTGGAGCTGCCACCTGTAAATTTGCAATGGATGTATTGGCTATATGACAGGAAAATATGCTATTTTTAGGGCATCGCCATGACAACATCTTACATATTACAGCATTTTCACCTTTAGGTTTTTGTTCAGGGAAATGTGAAGACTGTGTGTACCAAATTTGATGCATTTCTCTTCATGTCTGAGAGATAAAACAGTCATTTTACATTGGCACATATAATGTGTGTGTGTGTGTGTGTGTGTGTGTGTGTGTTTATAAACACACACACACACACACACAGGAGGTGTAGAGCTTTTTTTATTTTTATTTTTAAAAGGAGACATTTTAAACAAAACTGTCATTGAAAATAGTTCCAAGTACAATAAAATAATTTGTTAAACAAAAAACTTTTGTTGTGATTTCTTTAAGGGTCAGTGTAACTTGTAGTAATATATGTGAAATATGATGATACCGCGATAACCATGACACTGCGATATTTTCTGAGACAATTATACCGTGAAAACCTCATACCGTTGCAACCCTACCTCTGACATTGGACTCATCTCTATGATTGTCCTCCTAGACCTCAGTGCAGAATTCAACACCACTGACCATAATACGTTACTACAGAGATTAGAACATAATGTAGGTATTGTGCTCCAGGGGTTGGAATCAGTGGTTTGAATCATATTCATCTAATAGACTCCAATTGATTCATGTAAATGGGGAGTTCCAAGGCATTCTATGCTGGGACCAATTCTATTTACATTACATGTGCTTCCCTTAAGCAATATTATTAGAAAGCATTGCATACATTTTCATTGCTATGCAGATGATACCCAGCTTCCTCTACTCATGAAGCAAGATGACACACCAGTTAAACTCAAGGAATGTCTAAAAGACAAAGACCTGGATGACATCTAAATTCCTGCTTCTAAATTCACATAAAACTGAGGTTACTATACTCAGCCTAAACATAGTGTCTATTCAGTTACAAATTCTGGATGGAAACTTCAGTAACACTGAGGAATCTGATCCAAAATGCTGCAGCGAAGTACTGACAGGGACAAGAAAGAGGCCACATTTCCCATATTGGTTTCTCATCTTTGGCAACCTATTAAATCTACAATTGAATTTAAAATCCTTCTTCTCACATAGAAGGTCTTGAATAATCAGGGCCCATGTCTGTGCAGGTTCTCAGTCATCCAGGTTATTGTAGTCTCTGGAGCTTGAAAAAAGGACGACTGGACTTCTTTTTGTTTCTTGAGGACGTTTCACCTCTCATCCAAAAGGCTTCTTCAGTTCAGAACAGAAGAAGCTTTTTGAATTCAGTTCCAGAACTGAAGAAGACTTTTGATTGAGAGGTGAAATGTCCTCAAGAAACAAAAAGAAATCCAGTCACCCTTTTTTTCACCCTTTTTTCAATCAGGCCCCATCTTATTTTAAAAGTACCTCAAAGTACCATATCATCCCAATACAGCACTTTGCTCTCAGACTGCACACTTAGTTGTGGATCCTAGAGTATTTAAAAGTAGAATAGACCAAAGCCTTCAGCTTTCAGGCCCCTGTTCCTTGGAACCAGCTCCCAATTAGGCCTAAAACTTTTTTTGGAAAAGTTTATAGTTTGGGCTGGACAGGTGACCTTGACCCCTTCCTTAGTTACACTACAATAAACTTAGGTATCAGGAGAGCTTCACATGATGCACTGAGCATTTCTTCTTCACTCACTTCTTTTCACTCTGTGTGTTTATACACCATTTAGCATTAAATCATTAGTAATTTTTAAACTCTGGCTCTATTCCATAGTGTGTCTTTTGTTCCGTCTCCCTCTGCTCTCTTCCTTTCCCCTTAATTCCAACCAATCACAGCAGCTGGTTGCCCCTCCCTAAGCCTGGCTCTGATGGAGGTTTCTTCCTGTTAACGTAACCAAGTGCTGTTAATAAGGGGTCATCAGATAGTTGGGGTTCTCTCTCTATTATTGTAGGGTCTTTACATTACAATATGAAGCACCTTGGAGTGAATGTTGTTGTGATTTGGTGCTATAGAAATAAAACTGAATTGAATAGTAGGCAGTGGCAACATTATTAAGACTTCAACCCTACATGCTAGAATGCCGTCAAAGACACCACATACTTGATAGCAAGGTTATTTTTAGTGGATGGAAACATGCGAATTGGTTTAAATAAACACATTTTCAATATAGACAGGCAAAGACATGTTCAGGAATTTAAAAATATGCAATGCTTGCCTAACCTATTATAAATAGAAAAGATGTAAGGAAACCTTTTAGTCAGTCACAAACCATTCATCAATCATCCATCATCAGATGGCCATATACCTGCCCGAGTACCATTTTAATTTTCTCTACTGATTAAAGGAGTTGGGAACATTGCAGAGGCCAATAAAACCTCTTGATCTTCACTAAAAAAAAAAATAGATTTCACTGACTTGAATTTACTGCAACAGCTCTTTTCTCGCTACATCTTATGGAGCACTTTCTAAGAGCATAAGAAAACACTGTTTAAATATGAATTATCATTAACATCATATAAATCCCACCGGCAGAGGAAGCAAACAATGAGACCAAACAGACAGTATTTTTTTTACCTGCAGAATCCCAGTTTTATTTGATCTCTAAAGATCTTAAGGTTTATCAGAATGAGACAGAAGAAAAAAACCCTAAGCACTCAGAAGATGGTAGCATTTTTTTTTTAGGCCTAAATGACAGTTTAACAGAATTTACCACAGCTGGTGTTTGGAAACAGGTACAGAGAGAGAGTGACTAAAGCTGAGAGAGTGGGAGAAAACACCAGAGGACAGATAAAGGCATGTGATGTCGAGATCAGATGTGGCTCACTTGAGCTTCCTGTATGTATGCACACATTAAATCCTGTGCAGCAGCCCCAAGACCCCAGATATAATTACAATGAGCAGCTGAGGAACACAGCACTATGTTTAAACAAGAAGACAACTCTTCTGGAGAGCACCAGAAGAGGTCGCCAAGGTGTCTGACAACAACAAATGCACACTTTCACTTACATTCATCATTTTTCAGTAGACCTGAGTTTCCTCAATATCTTGTGTATACTTTGGAGGACAACCAACCTGCAATAGATAATTTGGCATGACACAGTATAAGAAACGCTCATTTCAGCTACTCCCTTATTCACAAGGGGTCACTGCAGGGGAGGGATCTGCATATTTGATTTGGCATGGATTTTTACACTGGATGCCATTCCTCATTTACATCAGGAATGGCATTCTGTGAGGGATTTGTGTCTCTTCCTAGTGTCAAACCAGGAATCTTTGACATATTAGGCAAATGTGTTAACCACTACACCATGGACCCACTAAACATAACATAAGAGACAAAATTAAATCAGGCATATGTCAAAAGTGGTACATCACATTTTATTTTGGCCTGTGATCTTCATCAGAACAATAACCATGATATGTTGGTCTACTAGTAAGACTGTTTTCTAACATGTCAAGTGTTGCTGAAATTTTTAAATCTTTAGACCAATTCCGTTCTCTTTCCACCCTAGATGGCCTAGATTGTACCTAAAAATTTCTTGTTTACTTCCACAAGATGACAAGTGAGTTTCAGACAGACATTCAAACTATACTTATAGAAAGTGAGGTCAACACAGAAACTTTTCCCAGACACAGAGCATGAGTGACACACTCATCACTGGAACACCAACTGTGAGAAACAATTTATTGTCACTTGTTCACTGTGTCACTTTAAGCGCATCATGTAACACACGTCAGCTGACATGGTTACCTCTCCTAATTTGCTGCAAATGCTAAATGGCACCTTTAAGATCTAGCAGGCGAAATTACACTCAGGTGGTTTGGCTCCTGTTGTGGCTGGCACACTCGGATGGTATCCAAAGTGGCAATCAAAACCATATTTGACTAAGGGATTGTCACAAAATTACTCAGCGGTGAATTCTTTTCCTGTAAAGAAAACACACTGAACTGATCTGACTTTACCCACACTTTAAAAAGGTCACATTTAAACCTGGTTTTCTCAAGTTGTTCATTGTTCACACCATCTAGGCTCCATAAAGGACAGTTTCTTCAATGTACAGTCACATATTAAATTCCATTGCATAGCAGTTGGTCCACTCCTAAAACACAGGTTACATTATCATTCAACATCAATGTTGAGCTTTGTAACAAACTCTTCAGCTCTTTGACCAATCAGATAAATGAGCTGAGACTACACAGTATAATGGGTATACTGTATCATCACCATTAGCATATCCAAACGGGGCCTTCATGAACACACTGATCTACAGGTCAGAGAGCCTGTCTGATGGGAAAATAGTACCCTGCTGCTTCCCCTGCAAACAAACCATTTTCCTTTTAAAGAGGCTAAGGAAACACAGTAGAGTAGCTTGTGGAATCCTCTGTAAGCACTTAGTCTGTATGAGAACTAAACACTCCACTGTCTGCTCACTGTCTGCAACAGTCAAGACAACACTGCCGCTGTCTCATGTTATTAGTACTGCTTGGTTGCTCCACAAAAATAGACTCCCTAAAATTCAAAAGATTGCTTCAATGGGTTTCTTGTTGACTTGAGGCTCAATAAAGCAGCATACCCCCCCCTCACACACACACACAAAAAAACAACCAACCAACCAAACTTTTACTCTTGCTGATAAGAAGAATATGTTCACACTGGTTTCTTTATGGAGCTGCAGGGAATGGGCTTTAAAAGAGATATAGCATGAATCACCAGTGGGGGTTCTGTGTGCTGGAACATCAGATCAGTGGGAAGCAGGGGCTGTACCAACAGAAGTAACCCACAATTCAAATTAAATACATCAAATGTACTTTGAGACCTAGGCAAAGCGATCAAGCTTAGGAAATAGAAGCTTTTTTTTTTTAACGGAATCATCTATCAATTATTTTTTTCCAAACAAAAGATCTCTTTCAAAATCAACAAGTATATGGTATTTAGAGATGCAGCTGGTCTCCAGGTGATTAGCCATTATTGGTGACGAGTTGATCAGCAGGCCAGCAAAATCCCACCACCACCTCCATGGAGTGCCGGCTGGACTTTGACTTGTGCAGAATTAATGCGAGGAAGAAGAAGGAGGTGATGAGTTGATCAGCCTCAGATATCCAATTCTGTACTTTCACCTGTCCAGAAAATTACCACTTTGGACAAAATGTATCATTAGTCTTAACTATATCTGGCTTCTTTTAAGTGCCAGCATTAACCATAGTCAACACAGAAGATGGACACAGTCTGCATAATATTAGTCACTGGTTTGTGAACTTACATTATGACTAGGTATGTTCCTGGTGACAAATTTATTAGTTGACTAAAAAAGGAAAGAAACATTAGACTAACTGACTAGTCTAAAACTAAGAAACACTCAGATATTAAATTAAATTTTATGTCTGTTTAATGGACAATGTCAAAAATTGTCTAAACAAAGCCATTTAAAACATTAATCACATTCTTTTATAATGAATCGGACTTTAAATGCTGCTTAACTGTGCCATATCATGCATTATGAACACTATGTTACACTACAAACAACAAAGGAAAAAAAAACTTAAAATCAATTGATGTTAAATATATGAAAATCCACTGCTCAAAAAAATAAAGGGAACACTCAAATAACACATCCTACATCTGAATGAATGAAATATTCCCATTGAATACTTTGTTCTGTACAAAGTTGAATGTGCTGACAGCTAAATCACACAAAAATCATCAATGGAAATCAAATTTATTAACCAATAGAGGCCTGGATTTGGAGTCACACACAAAATTAAAGTGGAAAAACACACTACAGGCTGATCCAACTTTGATGTAATGTCCTTAAAACAAGTCAAAATGACGCTCAGTATTGTGTGTGGCCTCCACATGCCTGTATGACCTCCCCACAACGCCTGGGCATGCTACTGATGAGGTGGCTTATGGTCTCCTGAGGGATCTCCTCCCAGACCTGGACTAAAGCATCCGCCAACTCCTGGACAGTCTGTGGTGCAACGTGACGTTGGTGGATGGAGCGAGACATTACGTCCCAGAGGTGCTCAATCGGATTCAGGTCTGGGGAATCCGATTGAGCCTGTCCATAGCTTCAATGCCTTCATCATACAGGAAAAGCTGACACACTCCAGCCACATGAGGTCTAGCATTGTCCTGCATTAGGAGGAAACCAGGGCCAACTGCACCAGCATATGATCTCATCTCGGTACCTAATGGCAGTTATGCTACCTTTGGCGAGCACATGGAGGGCTGTGCGGCCCTCCAAAGAAATGCCACCCCACACCATTACTGACCCACTGCCAAACCAGTCATGCTGAAGGATGTTGCAGGCAGTAGATCGCTCTCCACGGTGTCTCCAGACTCTGTCACGTCTGTCACATGTGCTCAGTGTGAATCTGCTTTCATCTGTGAAGAGCACAGGGCGCCAGTGGCAAATTTGCCAATCCTGGTGTTCTCTGGCAAATGCCAAGCATCCAGCACGGTGTTGAGCTGTGAGCACAACCCCCATCTGTGGACGTTGGGCCCTCATACCATCCTCATGGAGTTGGTTTCTCACTGTTTGTGCAGACACATGAACATTTGTGGCGTGCTGGAGGTCATTTTGCAGGGCTCTGGCAGTGCTCCTCCTGTTCCTCCTTGCACAAAGGCGGAGGTAGCGGTCCTGCTGCTGGGTTGTTGCCCTCCTACGGCCTCCTCCACGTCTCCTGGTGTACTGGCCTGTCTCCTGGTAGCGCCTCCAGCCTCTGGACACTACGCTGACAGACACGGCAAACCTTCTTGCCACAGCTCGCATTGATGTGCCATCCTGGATGAGCTGCACTACTTGAGCCACTTGTGTGGGTTGTAGAGTCCGTCTCATGCTACCCTGAGTCAGAAAGCACCACCAACATTCAAAAGTGACCAAAACATCAGCCAGAAACTACTCGGCGTGAGTATAGAGACTGTTGTGTTTTTGTTTTTACAGAAACATGGCTCAGCGACAGAGTTCCCGACGCCGCCATTCAGCTAGACCGGCTAGACGCGTTTCGAGCCGACAGAAACCCAGCTCTGTGCGGTAAGTCTCGCGGTGGCGGACTGTGTGTTTATATCAACACTGAATGGTGTAATAACTCTGTGCTAGTCTCTAGTTACTGCTCTTCGCTGTTGGAGTTTGTGACAGTTAGATGTAGACCTTATTTACCTCGGGAATTCACTACTGTTTTTATCATCGGTGTTTACATTCCACCCGATGCAAACGCCACGCAGGCGCTGTGTGAACTTTACAGTGCTATCAGCGACCTGCAAAACACACACCCGGATGGACTCTTTATTGTTGCTGGAGATTTCAACCATGCAAATCTCAAGAAAGTTCTCCCTAAATTCCACCAACATGTGAACTTTGCTACGAGAGGAGCAAACACGCTGGATCTTGTTTACACGAACATTCCCGGCGCGTACAGGGCAGAGCCCCGCCCCCACCTCGGAGACTCTGATCACATGTCTGTCATGCTAATTCCTGCATACAGACCCATTGTCAGACAATCAAGACCTGTTCTGAAAGAGGTGAGAACCTGGCCATCAGGAGCAATCTCAGCTCTACAGGACTGTTTTGAATACACTGACTGGGACATGTTTAGGGAGGCTGCAACATACAGAGACATTGTTAATCTGGAGGAATACACATCATCGGTGTCCGGCTACATCGAAAAGTGCATCGATGATGTGACTATCTCCAAAACCATCACCATCCGCTCCAACCAGAAGCCGTGGATGAATGCAGAGGTGCGCGCATTGCTGAAAGATCGGGATTCTGCTTTCAAAGCAGGAAACCAGGCAGCTCTTAGAACAGCAAGAGCCAGACTCTCTCGGGCCATCAGAGAGGCAAAGCGTGTACACGGCCAGATCATCCACAGCCGCTTTAACAACAGCAGAGACACACGGCGCATGTGGCAGGGCATCCAGTCCATCACCAACTACAAGACCTCACCATCTGCTTGTGACAGTGATGCGTCCCTCCCAGATGCGCTGAACCACTTCTATGCACGGTTCGAGGCACAGAACAATGTGACTGTGAGGAAGTCCACACCTTCTCCGAACGACCAGTTGCTGTCTTTCACCACGGCTGATGTGAGGACAACTCTACGTAGAGTCAACCCACGGAAAGCTGCTGGACCAGACAACATTCCTGGGAAGGTGCTCAGAGAGTGTGCAGACCAGCTAGCAGAGGTCTTCACTGACATCTTCAACACTTCTCTGAGCAGCACCGTTGTTCCTACATGCCTCAAGACCACCACCATTGTTCCTGTGCCAAAGAAGTCCTCTGTATCCTGCCTCAATGACTACCGCCCTGTTGCACTCAAACCTATCATCATGAAGTGCTTCGAGAGGCTCGTCATGAGGCACATTAAGACCCTGCTGCCACCCACTCTGGACCCCCTGCAGTTCGCTTATCGTCCCAACCGTTCCACAGATGACGCCATAGCCACCACCCTTCACCTGGCACTCACTCACCTGGACAATAAGGACTCATATATTCGAATGCTGTTCATAGACTTCAGTTCAGCATTCAACACCATCATTCCTCAGCACCTGATCAGGAAGCTGAAACCACTGGGCCTGAACACCTCCATCTGTAACTGGATCCTGGACTTTCTGACTGGGAGACCTCAGGCAGTCCGGATCGGAAATACTACCTCCAGCACCATCACGCTGAGCACTGGAGCTCCCCAGGGCTGTGTGCTCAGTCCACTGCTGTTTACTCTGCTGACTCATGACTGTGCAGCAATGCACAGCTCAAATCACATCATAAAGTTCGCTGATGACACGACTGTGGTAGGTCTCATCGGGAAGAACGATGAGTCAGCATACAGAGAGGAGGTGCAGCGACTAACGGACTGGTGTAGAGTCAACAATCTGTCTCTGAACGTTGAAAAAACCAAAGAGATGGTTGTGGACTTTAGAAGGACGAGAGGTGATCACTCACTGCTGACCATTGATGGCTCTACCGTGGAGATCGTCAAGAGCACCAAGTTCCTCGGTGTTCACCTGGCAGATGATCTCACCTGGTCCTACAACACCAGTTCCATCACAAAGAAAGCCCAGCAGTGTCTCTACTTTCTAAGGAGACTGAGGAAGGCACATCTTCCATCTCCAATCCTCACTATGTTCTACAGAGGAACCATCGAGAGCATCCTGAGTAGCTGCATCACTGTCTGGTTTGGGAACTGCACTGTGGCTGATCGCAAGTCCCTTCAGCGGATAGTGAGAACAGCTGAGAAGATCATTGGTGTGGTTCTTCCTTCCATAACGGACATTCACACTACACGCTGCACTCGCAAAGCACTCAGCATTGTGGGTGATCACACACACCCCTCACACACACACTTCCAACTTCTGCCATCTGGGAAAAGGTATCGAAGCATTCGGACCAGAACATCCAGAACCTGCAACAGCTTTTTCCCACAAGCTATCAGACTTCTCAACAATCTAGTCTGAACTGGACACACACACACACACACACACACACACACACACACACACACACACTTTCAATGACAAAAACACTCTTCAGTGTTTGTCCCCCCCAACCCCCCCCCACACCCGTAATTATTGTCTACAGTTTCATGTTTGTCTGTATTGTTCGTATTTATTGTGTACTGTCTGGCGCCCTTGCACATGTTCGCACAAGAGCACTTTAATGTTTACTGTTTACTGTTGTGTGTATTGTTCTATGTAGCACCTTGGTCCCGGAGAAACGTTGTTTCGTTTCACTGTGTACTGTGTATATGGTTGAAATGACAAATAAAAACTCTTTAACCTTTAACCTTAGAAAGCATAGGTACTGAGAAGTGGTCTGTGGTCCCCAGTTGCAGAACCACTCCTTTAGTGAGTGTGTCTTGTGGTCCACCTGTTGTCTATTCCATTTGCACAACAGCATGTAAAATTGATTGTCAATCAGTGTTTCTTCCTAAGTGGACAGTTTGATTTCACAGAAATTTGATTTACTTGGAGTTATATTGTGTTGTTTAAGTGTTCCCTTTATGTTTTTGAGCAGTGTAGTTTGTCTGACCATACAACTTTTCCAAAAGACATTTGGCTTGTCCATGTGGGCAGCTGCAAATTTCTTGAAGGTGACACTCCCGCAGTCCATGACAATGTAAACCTCATTTCACTGTGGACAGTGATGTTGATGTTCTCGCAGTTTCTAATTCATGGCAGGCTTGAGCCTTGATTGTTCCTGAGTAGTTTCTGAACACTCTAACAAAATTCCTCTCATCTAAGGGTGATCGTTTGGGTTTTCTTCCAGACTGTGGCAAAGGGGTGACGCATCTGAATAACTTATACTTATGTACAATTGTTTCAACTGATAGAATCTGCAATTGTTTAGAAATGGCTCCAAGAGATCTCCCCAACTTGTGTATATCTACAGTTCTCATTCTTAGAGCTTCACTGAGTTACTTGGACTTTCCCCATTGTTCTGAATAAAGTCCAATTACTGCTGGCAAATCCTTTTTATGCTGGCAAAGAGAAACTACCAGTTATAGTCAATAATGATCACTAAAGAGAAGTTAATAGGCTTTGGTCCTTTTAAGTCAAAAGACTACGCACTACTTATTAAAGGATTTAAGTGAGTATGTACATATTTGAACCTGTATATATGTATGCATATGTATGCTGTGAAATGATTCTACCCTGTTAAAAAACAGTTCAAAGAAATCATTAAAAATCCACAACCAATTAAATTCATATCAATAATGTAGATGTTAACTTCTGACCACAACTGTATTACTCAAACTTGAAACAGTTTGGAAAATTTGATGTTTTTATGACAGTTAATAAGCCAAAAGGAACAGCACAAACTATCTGGCAAGAAAAAGCTTTTTTTGTTTGTTTGTTTTTGAGGCCACAGCCAACATTAAGTGTCATTTTCCTCAGAGCTGTCAACTCTAATCAGGAAACAGTGTGGGAGTCAAGAGTGCTGCATCAGTAGGCAGCCCCCTCCACTCACCCCAACTTACAAAAACATTCAGTGACATGGAAATGTGCAGTCGTTCGAGTATGAGCAGTAAAAGTGAGATAATGAGCAGAAGATGTTGGAGCTGAATACACACTGAAGAGAGAAATATGACAATGTGAACACAACGATCAATAGTAAAGTTGGGGGGTTTTTTCTCCACAGAAAAGAACTGGCCATTAAAGAAATACATAAAATGTCTACATCCCAGTGTCTACATAGTTTGAGTTACTGTGAGTTACATCATTACAAGCCAACAGTTATACAAAACCACAGAGAAAAGTAACAGCTCATATTTAGTGCCCAAGCACTCAGTGTGAAGGATCTATAGCAGGGGTGTCAAACTCAATCATAGGATAAGCCAAAATTGAAGAGATAGTCTTAGTCACGGGCCAAACAGGAATAAAAATAATAATTTTAATCAGTAATATGAATTTGAATGGCTTTTCCTCAACATGAGAATATTTCAAGCTGATAAAAATTTGCAAATTTTTCAGGTAAAAACTGAATGAAAAAATGAAAAAAATGTGAATTCTATGCTCACAGTCAGAAATACCCTGCATAAACTGCGCAGTGTGTCCAGCTTATCAGCAAAGGTACAGCTGCAAACAGCAGTGGAGAGCTGATTTGATATATTTTTATTTATTTTTTTTTTGGGGGGGGGGGAATCACACGATCCTGTACCCGAAGCTGCAGGGATATATTAAGATGCTTCATTATGTCACAGAGAAAGGCCGACTCACACAGCCATTCCCGGAGTCCTGCTGAGTCTTCTAGTTTACTTTTCATAAACTTGACAGATTTCCTCAGGTAGCTCATTAGACCTAGGTGATAAGGCACGTCACCAAATTCAGAAGGTATTTCCTCCAGAACAGACTAAAACTGTGGTGAAGTTCATTGTCTATGTTACGGTACTTAAGGCATGTTCTGTCTTCAGCACTTTGCTGCACAGCATTTCCTGCTGTGTGACGCAATGATGCACTGTCAGCTCACCTGTGCAGGTCTCCCTTTGCATCTTCTGTATCTGTCCCACCAATCCACTCTTTTCCCCACACATCGCAGGCAAGGAAAGATACAGATGGCTTACCTCTGATGTCAGCAATCTGGGGCTTTGACTTGCCTGTTTGGAAAATCCCTGTTTTCTACTTTTCATTTGGTCATTTTTAGGGGTCAGGCTAGCTTAAATGTCACTGTAAAAAGTGCTGACCCATGTTTTAAATCCATGTGTGTGTTACTGGCAACACAGAAAACAGATTAGCGAACAGATCTTGGCCTGTGTGGCAGCTGTTGCAGTGCATTATGGGATTTGTAGTATAAGTGGTGGGAGCCCCATTAATAATAGCTTTATGAAATCATCTTGCGGGTCGTATAAAATTAGATTGCAGGCCGGATGTGGCCCATGGGCCTCGAGTCTGATACATGTATTCTATAGTATCTGCTCCATTTATTAGGACGCAAGCACACTCAAGCACACATTTCTATTTTATTCTACACAACTTTTCTCATATTTACAGTGGGATTATTTTAATCTGAACAGCCTTTTCCTTTGTCTTTACACTAGTCAAAGTATGTGCACAGAAGACACATACCAGTCAATCAAATAATTTATTCCAAGTGTGTATGAAATCCAAGAACACCATGAGAGATGAGATGGAGAAGATATAGTTCAGGAGGGTGGCACAGTGATACAGTGTTTAGCACTGTCACCTCACAGCAAGAAGGTCCTTGGTTCAAATCCAGCCTGGGGCCTTTCTATGTAGAATTTGCATGTTCTCTTCGTGTCTGCATGGGTTCTCCAGCAGGTAGTTTTGTGCCACAGCCAGTTAGAATCCTGGGCTCAAAGACATCCACATGATTGCAGGAAATGTCTCAATAGCAGCATGCCTTGACTGCAGCGCACCTCAAAGTGCACTGAGGTGTGAGGACTCTATCATCACTGCCTGCAGCTTTAATCAGTTTTGCTTTTTATTGGAGCATTAATACTTCCGTGCAAATGTGGATTATTATTGAGTCAACATTAAAGCCCCTCTTTGCAAATGGTAAAGTTAAAAAAATAATTTTTTTTTATAAAAAATATTAAAAATAAGATTAAACAATAAAAGGGAAACCCAGCTTGTACAGTTTAGAAAGAGCACTGATTTTTTTTCTTTTTTAAAGATCTGTCTCATCTGCCAGCTTTCGCAATCAGAATTATCATCTGAATACACTGATGTGTATTGAAAAAGGTGGGAGAAAATGGGGAGGGGTGTGTGGCATGAATAAGAGAACAGAGCACAAATAGAAAAACACAATCCTTCACCATCTGCTGCACCTGTTCAAAAAAAAAAAAAAAAACAAAGGAGAGAGAAAGAAGGGCTGGTACACGTAAGACCGGGAGGTAATGGCCTAACCCCAGAAGGAGATAGCCAACAAACTAACTGACTCAGTAGGCACCCTAATTTCCCACACCCCAGAACAGAACAGGGAGAAGCGAGTCCAAGGCCTATGGCAACAACACCCTAAATCAGTACCGTGCCCAAGGTCAGCACCCACTGCCCACTTATGGTTCATTTTTTTCATAAAAATTTTGAAATGTGTTTCTGGTGAAAAAATTTATACCTAAATATCTAATATTACGTGACTGTAATGGAGTGGTGGAGATGTTCTGAATGACTGAATTAATGTTAACTAGTCACTGTTTAGTCCATAATAGGGAGGGATGGACAATATCATGGTCAATATATGAATGGATGATAAGCACAAAAATAAAGTGACTTTCGGGAACTTCCTCATCACAAGGGATCACCAGAGCGGGTAGTGCCACATGTTTGATTTGGCAGAGTCTATATGCTGGATGCCCTTCCTGACACCACCCCTATGGGATTTGTGTCTCTGGCTGGAATTGAACCAGCGACCTTTTGCTTGCCAAGTGAATGTGTAAACCATGACAAGAAAATAACTTTAGACAAAAAAAGAACAGCTGATAATGCAGAGCATGAAGAAGAAAAAAGGAATCCTTCTCCACCAAACAGTATGTGCTGCAGTGATGAAACTGCTACCAGTTTGCACAGCAACCATACTAAAAATCCAGTCTGCAACCATTACCAGAAACACTAAAAATTAAACGAATCTTGAATAGAAATCTACTGGAGAATTCTGTTACGCTAAAGATTGTGGTTGCCCCAAAGAGTAAATAAACAACTAAATGAGGAAACATATCAGTCAATCCTGCTGTTGCACTGACATGTGCACTGAAAAGGTTCATGAAAGTTTCAGTCCCAGGGTAGCAGGCATGCCCACTCATTATCATAGTCAAGATGTAGGTTTTTGATGTTTTCTTTTGCCCCTTAAGGTATCTATAACATGAATGAGGAATTTGGCATTTGTTTTGTGCTCTTGTGGGATGAGCAAAGAAAGTGTATTGTCGTGTAAGTTTGGACTGATGTAGTATAAGTATAATTTGCAGGAGGAAAACCTGTTTAATCCATATTTTGGGCATATTCATCATAACTTTAAACTTTTTTTAAGTCACTGTGACTGGCAAGAGGTATTGCCAAAGTAGCTGTCTAGTAGCAAGGTTTCAATTTTTAATTATAACCCTGCTTGAGTCTCACAATTATCAATATTGGGCTCTGATTGGAATGTAAGAATTGTGGATTTCATTTTCAAGTTTTTTCCAATCTAAAAAATTTATTGTCTGATTAGCTGAGAGCAATACAAGCTGGACACAGACTGCTGAGCAATCTCCCATGTCCCTCAGCCTACTTACAAAGTCCCACGTTATAAGTGTCTCTGGCTTTCAAAAGTAAGCCCTGCAGTAGAGACACTATCCAAGGCTTGTGATGAAAGCAGAAAAGGCTCTCAAGTGCTGGGTCAAGTGTGGGCTCACCTTTTGACTCTCCCTCTAAAAAACAAAAGTTTGGATCAACACAAAGAGGTTTGCCATATATGGATGCACATATATTGAAATCCAAAGATGATTACCAAATTCAGGTCACTGAGAGACTTCAAGCTCTCACTCAAGGTGCTCAGAAACGTTTGCACCTGCACCAAGAGCATCATGCATGGGAGCATTACCACCTGGATGGGAAACTGCACTAAACAGGACTTCATGGCCCTTAAAAGGGATATTTACACCAAACAGTGCAGGTGAGTGGGCTATGAAGATCCTTAATCAGCCCAACCACCCCAGACACTCTCTCTTCTCCCTGCTCCCATCAGGCCGGAATTACCACTGTCTGAGGACTAAGACTGAAAGGCTGAAGAAGAGTTTATATTCACAAGCCATCCATCTGCTCAACTCTGAGCCCAAAACTGGACTATTATGCACATTGTAAATTATTATATTATTCTATGTATAGTGTGTGTATAGTGTATAGTGAATTACATATTTTTATTGTTCTTATTTATATATTTTTTACTAATTATTTTCAGCTGCAGGTACAAAATACATTTCACTGTGTATTGTACTGTGTAAAACTGTGAATGTGATGAATAAACATTATCTTATCAAACAGAACAGCAGAAGCTGCTGGAAAAAAATGTTAACACATTTAATGGTCAGGATCAGAAAAAAAGGAGTGCATGATTGTAAGATCACATAAGAACACAGGAACAAACCTAAGCTTTGATATTTACTGTAAATTCTTAGTGAAGCAGTTAGGAATGTGGAATTCCAATAACATGTCCTTTACGAGCTAAGTGCAAACCTATAACCTCCATAGCTTGTGTGTTTAGTTTGTGTCTTTAATTTCCCCGAAGGAATCTTCCTAAAGGGATTAATAAAGTTTTATCTAATCTAATCTTTGTCTTTTAAATTAGATATTTCCAAATTTCGGACTACCTCTCAGCATTATGTCCCTACACAAACACTGCCTGACATTTCTCTTATTTGGATCAGATTATTGTAGTGCTGTTAAATTAATGGTTTATAAACTAAATATATCTACTAAGAACAAAGAGAATTAGACAAGGTGCAGCAACAGAACAGCAGAGACGAACTATGAACATGCAACTGGCAAAGTCATTATATTCAGTTCAATTCTAATTCTAGGCCGCATGTTACTAGATGGAAAGCTAACATAGCATGGTGGAATCTAAAAGCAAAGGCTTACAGCCTTGCAGTATTTCAGGCCAACAAGTGTTCTTTGTAGGTGTGCAGTAGATTTATACTTAAACTGTGCCCACGTGAACTGACATGACTGAAAAGCTGGATGAACAAAGATTTTCTGGTCTTCTTTCATGTCTCCATCTCCCATTTTCAACTCTGAATACCATTTATCGCTTCACCTGTGTCTCATCAGCTTCAGTCTTAATGGGTGAAGAGATGCACCCACAGAAAAAAAAACAAAGTAAGAAAAGGGGAAACCATCATGAGTTTAAATGCCACACAAGTTAAGGATAATAAAGACTCCTTCACCGACCTGAAATAAAACGTATGCAAATAAATTAGGTGAATAATGTTTCTCTTTTTGAATTGGTCCAGTTGTCATAATATTTTACTAATAAGTACCAATTCAGTAAATGTATTAGAATAGATTAAATTAAACATTATTATCATTGTACACAAGTATACAATGTAAAATACATATATACTTTGGAAAGTTAAGAAAGCAATACTTAAGTCCATCTGGATATTGCTTTAAATATTAAAAAAAGCCTTTTAATTTACTTTGGTAGCAGGTTGGAAATCAAAGCCAATTTATCTGAATTTAAAATGTTGGATAGACGCATCCCTATTAAAAGACGTCGACAGCTCTTAGAGAGTGGTTCCATTTAAAAAATAATTTTAAAAAAAATCAGATTTGGAAAAGATTTATACTAACAGGATTTAACTTGAACAGGTCTGTTAGTTCACACATTCAGACTGAGCCACAATACAATTTCAATAATGTTAGGAGCAACCTGCTTAGTCATTTTATGCGAGCGGTGACGGGATGAGATTTCATACAAATGCAAGTTAAGCAAGAAAAGAAACTTGAGGTGAATGTTGAGATAACCAGATGATTATTTGTGCAACACATTCTGTTGAGACAAAGGGTGATGCTCTGCAGTAGGGACAGAGAGGGGAGATAAAGATATAAATGAAGAATAGCAGAGTCAGGAAAAACTGACAAAAAGAGATGGAGAAATATATGGGTAGAGACAGGAAGTGCTTCACAGACACAGTATGTGGGAAATTATTGCAAATTACACTGAGGCTGGAAACAGTGAAGAAAGATGAACTACAATAATTATATAATTTCAAACTTTAGATTTTACTTTACATTTTTAGCAGATGCCTCTAAAGTGTCAATTTGAAAATCCTAGGTGACATCATTTTCAAGTTACCTCGTTCAGAAAGTTGAAAGTTGGCTGGCTGCCCGCCCACCTGGCAGGGCAACAATATCCCATCGTCTTTTTAGGCTGAGTGATAAAAATTAATAGATTTTCCAGGTCTGAAAAAGCTTAGTCAATGCCTATGAGTCTAATAAACTTAGGCAGTGGGCGAATCCTCTGGTTCTAAAAAGAAGTGCAGCTCGGCTAATTTGATCTGTGACCTTAGTCAGTACTCTACAAATTAGTTTATGGTCTCATTTGCTAACTTCAAATCTTACTGAATACTTCAAGATAATTAAGAAGCCACGACTGTGCAAGTGTCAGATCCACCAATAATACCAAGATGATCACACTGAATATCCTCAGCTGCATAACATGACTTCACAAACTAGAAGCAGTCATCCTCTTAGCTATGTCCATCAATTACATCAAGTCCATGAGAAAACCTGGCAGCGGCTTTGTTTTCCCCTTTTTTCACTGCTTTCCTTTTAATTACTTTATTGCTTCTTTGAGAAGAATCAAGGATGTTTATGGATATTTAAATTACTGACTCTTGTGTGATACCAAAGATAATATAATGACCATGATGAAAATTCTGATTAAGCAGCTACCTGCAGTTATCTAGGTGTACTTTGCAAAGTAAATTAGTTAAGAGAATGAGGAATGTGATTTCTGAGGCTAATCATGTTACTATTAAGGTTGAGCACCATAGTTATCTGTAATTTCTGACCTTTAGTTGCCTAGCCACTTCCACATGGTTGTCATAGACAAGGACATCGGCGATGAGATTCTCCCTCTCCTTGGAGAAGGAGGCCTGTCCCTCTGTGATGTGTGGCTCAACAATTACTTTTAGAAGATTGTGAGGACACCTGGTCCCATCCCACACCTGGGGGGAAAAAACATGAAAGGCAATGAGCAGGACACATTTTTGACCTGATAGAAGCACAGAAACATGATGTCTATTCATCTATCTGTCTATCAAAAGCTGCAGCATTTTGCAGCCCTTAGAATTCTCAAAAATCTCAATCTGAATAAAAACAGTGCCTAAAAAAGCAGAAGCAAAGTCACACTGTATTGGAATGGAGTCGTGAAAGAAAAATATACCACAGAAACATCACAAAACCTGAACAATTTGAATACAGAAAGTAGTAAATGGTACAAAAAAAGGTGATGCCATGGTGAGTACCATGGTTAGAACTGTCTTCCCACAGCAAAAAGGTTCTGGGTTTGAATCTTCTGATCAGATTGAGCCAACATACAATCCCAAAACTACAAGAATGCAGCAATTTCACCAAAAATTAAGATGGTGATTCTCATACAGTTTTAGTAATTATGTTCATGTGGTTTTTCCTATGCATATAAGTTTATAAATCTGGCATGTTTACATGATGGCCCAAAGCAATCATAAATATAAACATATAAAGTTCAAGTTAAAGTGGTTCAGGTGATTGAACCTCCAACTTCCACCAAAAATTCTGATCTAGTGCTTGAGTAGGTAAATTATATCAAAAATATATTTTCTTTATCAAACAGTCTTCTATGATTTGAAAAATATATTTTCCTGATTGCATGTGTTGTTACATAACGTACGCAGAACAGCTTTAGAAGTCAGTGAGTGCAGGCTGGCAAGAGACCGGCAATTGCGGCCAAATCCTGTTCAAATTTATCTCCTCCATCAGGCTCACTGGCAGGAAACCAGCCATCACTTACAGCCTCATTTCTGTTTTCAAAGCTGAGGTGGCAAGTAAAACATCAGTAACACAGTAATAAAACACGAGACTACTGTCTCATTGAAGGCACCTTTAACATGCATAAAGACATGTGGAAAACAGCTCCATTAATTTAAAAAAATATGAACCAAGTGTTTAAAGAAGGTTATGGTGTTTTATTAAGTGTTTTCAAAAGAAGTAAAGAATTACAAGAAGAAGGCAAACAACAAACCTTCCTAACAAGAAACCATGCTGTAATGACAAAAAAGTATGAAGAAATCAGTTCAACTTTCAGGGAAGTTTTCAAGTGAATGTAGTGCTACAACGTGAATGCAGGTTTTTTTTAGTCTGTTGCTTATTGCCAGTAAATCTGCACAGTAGGTGAAGTTTGCATTAGTGTGATACCCGCCCTAAATAAAATGATGATGACACAGCTTTTCTTCAGGTTTCTTACCCTCAACAGAGTGCATGTGGTGTCGATGGGGGCCTTGGCCAGCAGTTGGCAGGTCAGGTCAAAGTACACTTTGGGTTGAACAGCAGACAGGGGGACTGTGGCAATTGCTGGGGGGAGGAGAGCCTGGCTAGCAGCCCAGGTTCGCAGCTCCTCCACCATCCGCCGATCGTCCTGGTCAAAGTGGAAGGAGCGGCTGGATGTCCGTGGTTCTAAAGCTGCACCCACCACTCCGTCAAATGTTACCACAGAGAAACCAAAAGTGTTGACAAGCATGATGGACTTGTTGAAGAACTGAGCCTGTGTCGACAGATGTGGGATTATTTATCACATTTCTCCTGAACAAAGATTAACTTGTAAGTTAAGAACAACACTGGTTATTTTGAAATTTTTAGTTCTCACTTTAATATTTACAAATTAATAAGTAGCAAGTAATAAGTTACAGTTACTACGAATACTGAAGGTACTTTGCAGGGCTGCACCTTAACTCGGTGCATACGAACAATGTCTCCATTCTGAAAGATTTTGGGATGATTCTCCAGTTTCTCACAGAAGATGGTGCAGCCGATCTTCTGGTTAGACTGATCAATAATTTTCAAGGTGGAGCAGAAGTCTGTGAAAAGAGAAATTTATGATAAGAGAAACAAATGTATGGTCCACCATGAAAACCCAGAGCTAAAAACAGTTCAGCTGTTTTACAGTTTTATCAAAGACTAGGACAATAATCACAAGCACACCAGCTAACTCACAAGAGTGGCTGGGGAAAAAAAAAGAGTCAAGGTTTTATAACAGCCCTGTCAAGATCCAGACCTCATGCCAGTTGAAATATTGGTGCATGATTTTAAGAGAGCTGTGCATAAATGAATACCCTGAAATCTCAATGAACTGAAGCAACGCTGTAAAGAAGAATGGGTGAAAATTCCTCCACAATGATGTGAGAGGCTGATAAAGGCAAACAGAAAATTATTACTTGAAGTTATTGCTGCCAAAGATGGTTCTACAAGGTACTGAACTGTGGGGAAAACTAAGTTTTTCCCCATGACTGCATAGAGTACTATGAAAACTTTTCACATGAACATTTTTCACATAACTCGTTACTTATGCTCATTACTTGAAACTTTGGGAATGTTTAACATGTGCATCAAACATGGTAAGAGAATACATATGACAGAAAATTAGAATGGGCATAAGCTCTACTTAGATGAAAATTGGCATATTTCCTATAAATAAGACTACTGTGAATACACACAGTGGATTTGTCTGTTCACGAGCAATTTTGAGTCACTATGGGACCCTATGCAGCTACATTTAATAGCTGTATAGGGTGCCGACGCTGTGTTTGTTTTCACTGAAACTTGGAACCAAGCATTTTAAGCCATCTGGAGGAACCACAAGCTCAAAACTGAAACCAATGAAGAGTGCCTTAAAGTAAAATTCAACTGACACGGCTTAAAACACCTTCCTCCAACTGATACCATTCAAAATCAATAACATTTTTTTTTACAAGTCATTATGGTTTCAGTCATTACATTTCAGACCCTCAGACATATATTAGTGGTCATTTAGGAAATCAATGATCAGGTGAGAATTGAATGTCTGCCATGTGGCTGTTGAATGACAGTTACGATAGTTGACTCTCCTGCAGCTCATCACAGGCAACATACTACCATATTTGGAAGGCCAGGCTCAAAAGTAAGAGCATAGACCTAGGGTCCTTCCAGGTAAATGGTGATATCACAGTTTTCAATGTGAACCTCAGTGAAAGGGGATTTTACATGATGAATAATTTATCCAAGAAGAAGCATTTATTGGAAGATCACACAAGAGTCAAGAGTGGATCCTTGTGAATCTCACAGAGCGAGAGATAAGAAAATGACCCAAAGCAAGTAATTTAACAGTCATCAAAACTCTGTTGATATCACAAAAATATATGCATTCAAGGCTAGAGCTGCAAGCGTACATATTGAGACTTGGAAACTAGTGATTTGGCCTATCAGGAAACGTGTTTAATGAGGTCAGAGATCAAGGAAGCCATGGGCGTGTGTTCCTATGGACTTCTGTACAACAAGAAGCCTGTGTGCAACAAGAGGCTCTCTGCTGCATTAAAAAGGATACAGGTTTAAGGCACTTGCATGTTAGCTTCACCTTTTATACTATGTCCACCTTTCATACTATGTCCACTATGATTAAAACTTAATCTTAGAAATAGAAAGGTTGTCTGTCTCCTGAATCCAAATTGGGAGCTGGTTCCACAAAAGAGGGGTCTGAAAGCTGAAGGCTCTGCCTCTACTCTTACATATCCTAGGAACCACAAGTAAGCCAACAGTCTGAGATTGAAGCACTCTATAGGGGTAATACTGGTCTAGGTTCCTTACTGACCTGTACCATGGCTCTTAAATGGCTGTTTGAAGAACACCACAACACCGTACACGTTGACGACAGATCCAGCTTTTAGATTGCCCAGTTTTACATATGTATATTTTGGAGCCTTGGCTGTATTGGAAACCTGAGGAAAAGCAAAGCTGTGTCAAAATAAATCAATGTTAGCATGCAACCACAGACAGTTTAAAAGATTGTGCCACTTCTGCACTGGGTTCCTTTTTCAGCTCCAGAGAGTGCCCCTTGAATGCAACTCAATGCAGTACATTTATCTGGCAGATGTTTTTGACAGCACTTTTACCAGCAATAATGAAACTAATAAAGCAGTAAACTGATGACCTATCATCCCTTAAAGGTAGTCAGTTGTTTTTTTTAAGGTATTTAATAGAGAAAACAATGTTGAACATCTACTGATTAGTGTATAATTAAATCTACAAAAACAAGACCCATCACTGACGGGGATATCTTCCCATGATTAATGAAAATATAAAATAAGCTTTCAGGTAAAACTATTTTACCCTAATTTGAAGGCCTTGCTCTAAAACTTTATCCAAATACTTTAAGTCACCCTTGGGTTGGTAAAGATATAATACATATTCCAGCAAAAATGTTTTCAATATTGCAATACTCATTAAATCAAAACCATTTTGAGCATGCTGTAAGACACTGATATTCTGTGACTGTCTTTAACATTTCTACAAATACTTCGTGGAAACCCAACCAAACTAGAACAGACACAAAAAAATTCCATGGTAAACAAATTGGAGAATGTGCACAGAGTTCTAGCCAATGCCTGGTGCTGCACCATGCTGAGGTCGTCTTGCGCCAGGCTGAGAATTTCACCAGTTCACTAGTGGAACTCTTCGATATCACTGCAATTAGTAAGCGGGAGCGCACACCGCCCCATTGCTGATACCAAACTCTGACTTTGTTTTTCCTCTGGCTAGATCGCTGTGCTATATTATTATTTCACCGCCATTTGCAATCCCATTCAGCACAATATAATAACATGATTAGGCAAAATCAATCAGGCATGAGTAAGAGGCTGCATATCATTAGCATATATTAACGTAACATTAGCAGCCTAAAATCCTGGAAAGGACGGACAGATGGATGGACATATGAATATTGTGTTGCATATCTATGAAGAATAAAGAACATACACTATATTGTTAAAATTATTCACTTATCTGACTTCACATGCATATGATCTTGAGTGACATCCCATTCTTAATCCATAGGGTTCAATAGGATGTCAGCCCACTCTTTGATGCTCTAACAGCTCCTAGGCTTTCCACAAGGTTTAGGAGAGTGTTTATGGACACTTTTGGCCATTTTTCCAGATACGCATTTGTGAGGTCAGACACTGATGTTGGACAAGAAGTCCTGCCTTGCAGTCTCCGTTCTAATTCATACGAAAGGTGCTCTCAGGTTGAGGTCAGGACTCTAAGCCTCCTAAATATGGTTCTATTGCAGGTCTATTTTTAGTTGCAAATGTGGGTGAAATGCTTATGCTTAGACAGTGACACCTGAGCGCTGCAGAGTTGTGGATTAAATTAAGCATCAAAGCAAAGAAATTGTGTTGAGGATTTTTTAAAATTGAGTTATTCAATGAATCGTAACACCTCTAGTTATTATGAAATTTCACTGAATGCAAATTAGGAAAAAGCTTTGAATGTCATTTTGTCAAAAGACTGCTGGTATAGCTACATATTATATTTTGCAGGTTTCTCAATTGAACAAAGAAAAAAAAAAGGATTGTATCAATCTTGCCAAATTCTAAAGTGTCAGAGATTGTCAGTAGATGCAGCTAAACTGTCAGAATGAGAAACCTATATGATATCCTTCCTGAGTAAATACACCTATGGCATAATTTTAAAAAAAAATCCTGAGTGGCCTCCGTCTCGAGCTATTGTGTTCACTGAATTTTCAGTAAACTTGGTCACTGACCTTGTAGTCAAGGTTGTTAAGATTCAAACTCGTCCGAGAGTTTTAGTAGATACATCTATGGTAACAATTTGAAAATCATAGGCACCATCATTATTGAGTCATAGCATTCACAAGATTTTCAGAAAACTTAACATCTGACGTTGAACTTGATGTCAAGATTGCTGAGATTCAAACGTCAAGATTTGTGGACCTGCCAATTCTTGTATTCTGTGTCAAATGGCAATCAGGCTCCGTGGTGCCAGGCAGTGAACACATGGCCCACTAGAGGATGCCAGGCCCTCAGGCTACCCTCATGAAGTGTGTTTCCTATTGTCTGGTCAGAGACATTCACATTAATGGCCTGTCATTTTGTAGGGCTCTGGAAGTTCATCTTGTTCCAGGAGTTGTGTTAATCGGTTAAGGACCTTCTACAGCCCTGTCCAGCTCTCCAAGAGTAACTGCCTGTCTCCTGGAATCTTCTCCATGCTCTTGAGACTGTGCTGGGAAACACGGCAAACCTCCTTGCAATGGCAACATCCTGGAGGAGTTGGACTGCCTGTGCAACACCTGTAGGGCCCAGGTATCACTTCATAATACCATAAGGGACACTGACCCCAGCCAAATTCAAAAAATAGTCAGAAGAAATAAGGAGGGAAAAAATGTTAAGTGGCCTCCACCTGTAAAATCATTCCTGTTTTGGGGGCTGTTTCATTGTTACCCCTCAAGTGCACACCAAAGCAGCTGAAACTGGTTAACAATCCCCTCTGTTAAATTAAATGACCATATCAATATCTCGAAATGTTACCTTACCTGATGCTATACTTTGATTAAAAAGTATTCCATTAATTTTTTTGAGCAGTGTGTACAGAGTCTATGGTTTCAAGTCATTGTTTATTTGCAGAATGAATCCAACTGGAAAAAAACAAAATTGTCTGTAGACAGGAAAAATGTCTGCTCATTTCTAAAATCTTCCTGGTGTTGCCATCATCTCTTCCATTATGACTGAAGACACCCGAGTCAGTCCCAGAGAGATGTCCACCTTGTAATTTTGAGAGCTTCTTCAAAACATTTCAGTTTTAGCTAAAAAATATACCTATTTTTGATTTCTGGCCTTAGTGTTGTAATTTAAACATCTGCTCCTTATTAGAGCCACAAATTTTAAAACCATTTTTGAAAACTGCAATAGCGAACTGTTACTCAGAGCTTTAACTTCAAAGAAGTAACTATTTTCAAACAATGACAACTGGGAAGACACATTGGTCTAATTAACCCAATGTGACTCTTGGACAGCCCTTAAATGATATGAAGCACTTTGACAGATACAACACCTCCAAGAGACACTCCAGCTCTATAGCTAACCAGGCATCTCACTCTGACCTCAGCAGGGAGTGTGGAGCTCCATTTGCTGGCTGGTGGGGATCTCGGGTCAGGAAGTGGTGGGCGCAACACCTAACAGAAGACGGAAAAAAAGGGTGAGATGCTGTAGTGCTTTTTTTTCCCCAAGTTTTCTTCACAGTAGACCATCAACACAGCAGACACTCCAGAGGTGAGTCTCAAATTAAAATAATAAAACTGTGAACTTTTACTTTAGAATAAAATGCTGCTCAGCAGACCAATCAATTTGCCTAAAAGGTCTCTGTCTACATTTCATCACTCGGTGCAATGGTTGTGCTGGTGACTCAGAGTGCATCTTTGTGTCAAAGTTGAATATTAATGAGAGTGAGGAGGTTAATAATAATAATAATAATAAATTCATCCTTGGCAAGTCACAAAACTGGACTTTTTGCACTCCAAGAGCTGTGTCAGTGACAATGACAACAATTCAACAAATGCAAAAATGTTAAACTACAAAATGAAATTACATTTCATCCAAAGCTGAAATGTTTTCATGGTCACATCAATCATAGTTATTTGAATTTTATCTCATGTCAAGAATGATCACATAAGATAATAAAATGTAATGCAACAGTGTTTACATCATTGTTCATACATGAAATGCAGTAAGGTGGCACTGAAACATATAGCTGAAAAGCAGCTATTACAAGACAAAAAAACTTTAATGATCCCACGACGGGGAAATTTGCAATTATGCGGCTTCTCTATAAACTGTATAGAGATATACATTTTATGGCCTATGTATATGGCTTCTGTATGATGCATGCAGCATTGACTGGGGCTACTTTAATGCACCCCTGCGTTATTTTGATTTTATTGAAGATAATACATTGGACAGTAGTGTATAATGGGGCAGCTGTGCCTCAGGAGGTACAGCGGGTCATCTACCAATCAGAAGGTCAGTGGGTCACTCCAGTATGACCCACTTTTTCAGGCAAGATACCTGCCTCCGATGCATCCATCGGAGTGCGAGTGTGGATGCAAATGTTAGACAAGGTGTTTAGGTACAGAAAAAAAATGCACTGAATGTGTGTGTGACTGCATGAATGATGTATGCAATAAAAAAGTGCCTTGAGTGCTCAGCTAGAATAGAAAATCACTATATAACTATCAGTCCATTTAATGGCAATATGCTCTGTTGGTTTATCAACAACCATCCTGCTGCTTCCAGACAGCTGCAGTGATTTATTGAAATGAAGAAGCAGCTTTAGACAAACAGTATAAAGCATCTGTGGACAAGATGTAGTGTTAGAATTGTTGACACTAATTTATATCAGTGTAGACTGCTTCAAAGACAAATGTCAATATGTGGTGCCAAGCAGGTGAACCATAGCTTCAGACTGCTCAATGTTAGTGTTATCAGAAAAGTGCTTAAATGGAAGGAAAACATGTTCAATGCTACTAATTTGCTTCAGTTCGATTGCAAGCCTTGGAATTGTACATAATCTGAAATATTTACACTTTATGTAAATTTTTAGATATTGCACATGCACCCAAAAATAAAAAAATTAGTTAATTCAATTCAATTTTATTTGTATAGCGCCAAATCACAACAAACAGTCGCTTCAAGGCGTTTTGTATTGTAGATAAAGACCCTACAATAATACAGAGAAAACCCAACAGTCAAAATGACCCCCTATGAGCAAACATTAGGTGACAGTGGGAAGGAAAAACCTCCCACAGGCAGAACCAGGCTCAGGGAGGGGCAGTCATCTGCCGCGACCGGTTGGGGCTGAGAGAAGTTAGTATGCCACGCTATGTTTGAGGGAACTTTTTTGAATCAACGTACTGATTACTGAGCCAGCAGGTGAAACATGAGGAAGTTGTGAAATTCATAAGCAGATAAACAGAGACACATCTCCAGGACCTTCTTGCTGTGAGGCCACAGCACTGACCGCAGCTGCTTCAAGTAGTTTAATCTTGATTGTAAGATAATAATAGTAATAGTAGTAGTCATCATATCATAAAAACATAAATTAACAAATTGATTATGCGACTGTGTCTGTTTTAAAATGGATACAATCTTCTGTTTTTACCAGCAACTGGCAAGATGGAACTACATGGTCACAGAACTGCATGCTGTTTTGTCAGTCCATTTAAAAAAGAAAAACATAACATTTTTACTTTTTTTATTAGTCCCTTTTGCTTTTCTCACCCAATGTCACTTGCAATAGGCTCACTTTTTGTGGCCCACCTGTCTTCACAGTCCGCACTTTGGTAATCACTGGTCTAGATACACTATATTGCCAAATGTAGTCGCTCATCTGACATTCACACGCATATGAACTTGAGTGACAACCCAATCATAATCCATAGGGTTTAATGTGATGTCAGCCCATCCTCTGCAGCTATAATAGTTTCAACTATTCTGGGAAGAGTTTCCACAAGGTTTAGAAGTGTGTTTCCTGAAGCTCTTCTTTCAGAAACACATTTGTGAGGTCAGGCACTGATGTTGGACAAGAAGCCTGGCTCTTGTCCGCTCTCAGTTCTTCCACGCCAAACTTGCTCGCTCCATGTCTTTATGTACCTTGCTGTGTGTACTCGTGCACAGTCATGTTGGAACAGGAAGAGACCATCCCCAAACTGTTACCAAAAGGTTGGGAGCATGAAATTGTCTAAAATGTGATGAAACATTAAAAGTTCCTTTCACTGGCACTAAGGGGCCAAGCCCAACTCCTGAAAAACAGTCCCACACCACAATCCCACACCAAACTATACACTTGGCACAATGCAGTCAGACAAGTACCATTTTCCTGATAACTGCCAAACCCAGACTTGTCCATAAGATTGCCAAACAGAGAAACGTGACTTGTCACATCAGAGAATACGTCTCCACTGCTCTGGAGTCCAGTGGCAGTGTCCTTTACATGACTGCATCAGATGTTTTGCATTGTGTTTGGTGATGTAAGGCTTGGATGCAGCTGCTCTGCCATGGAAACTCTCTACGCACTTGAGCTAATCTGAAAGTCACATGAAGTTTGGAGGTCTGTAGTGATTGACTGGAGAAAGTTTGTGACTTGGTTTAGTATGCACCCCACTGACCCCACTGTGATTTAGTGTGGCATACCACCTCGTGGCTGAGTTGCTGTTGTTCCCAGTTGCTTTCACTTTGTTATAATGCCATTAAAAGTTGACAACAGAATATTTGGTTGTGAGGAAATTTCACAACTGGACTTTGTTGCACAAGTGGCATCCTATCATAGTGCCATATTGGAAGTTACTGAGCTCCTGAGAGAGACCCAATCCTTCACAAATGTTTGTAAAAGCAGTCTGCATGCCTAGGTGCTTGATTTCATAAACCGTGTTTCCATTACTATCTACTCAGAGCGGCTCGACTCAACGCGGTTTGAAAGTGTTTCCATTAGTACCTGGCACCAGGTACTTTTTTAATACTCGCTCAGCCGAGGTTCCAAGCGATCCAAGGCAATCCGAAAATGTGACGCGGAAGAGACAGCGTGCCACTGATTGGTCAGGGAGTGTCGTCACTAGTTGAGTCATGAGAACAACTCCTTCACCATAATCAACCACACCATTTTAAAAACCCAACAGCAAGAAAATGGAGGTACGCAAAGCACCAGTTGAATGCCCAGGCTGTCAGTTTGAGGTAGTTTTGCAACATAAGAGCCATCTGAAAAGTGCACATAGAGTACCTATGATAACTGCCATGCGATCACCGCTGAAGCACCCGTTACCTACCCCTAATAGCCGTGAACAGCTGATTAACACGGCTGATCATAGGAAATTTGACGACCTTTAGGACAGTCTTAGTTAGGACAAATGACCATTTGTCCTAATGGTTTCTGAAAGCTGAGAAATGGCACTTCACAACCAACATAGAGTTATTACAGTAATTGTTGCCAGAAGTACACGAACGGGGCAGCACAGTGGCGTGGTGGTTTGCACTGTGCCTCACAGTTGGAATAACATCTAGAACAGGGATTTGATTCAGGTGTTTTAGATCAGGGACACATCTAAAACCTTCAGGACATGTGAGGATCCCTGATCTAGAAGGTTTGGGTCCGATTCCACCTTGGCCCAGGCCTCTTGCTGTGTGGAGTTTGCATGGTCTCCCCATGTCTGCGTGGGTTTCCTCCGGGTACTCTAGTTTCCTCCAACAATCCTAAGACATGCAGTTACTGGGGTTAGGTTAATTGGTCACTTTAAATTGCCGAAACAGATGCAGAAACAGTATGAACTCAGACTCAGTAGAGCTGAATCAAAATGGATTAGATCTGGAGGAGTGTTGGAGTGCCTGTTTCTGCATGGCGGAGTAGAACCAAAAATTCGGATGTTTGGATTTTTCACCTGAGAGGTAACCAAAAAACTATAAGGTCTGTCAGCAATCAGTTATGACAGCCTGTACCAAAACAATTGTAGTATTTGGAATTTTGCTCCCAGACAGCCTTGTATGGCTGTGAATCTAAATTGTCTCCTGGAGATGTTATGTAAACAGATGCTCTGCCCCCTGTATGAACTGGTATCCTGGCAACCAAGGCTGACTATTCCATCTTATCATGAATATTATTATGAACTGCTAGTCGAGGAAGCTTGCTTACAGTATCCTGGCTTACTTCTCTATGCTGGCACAGCCCCTCCACTTCCCACCCTAGTACTCTCCAGGCTTTAAATGGGCAATTGCTTTGCTGAGGTGTTTTTTGGAGCCTCGTAAGGTGCTCATAATGAACACAACATGAGATGATTTTTTTTTAACCTACCCATCCTGCTGTATCTCTTTCTGTTTTTCTGCTAAAGGTAGCGCCTGTATAACGGCTGCATGACCTCAGACACCTGTCTCTCCTGTATGTTCTGTTTGTATTTCTTGGATGGGTGTTCTGTTAACTGTAATTTCCCCATTGCAGGACTAATAAAGGTAAAGGTAAAGGTATTCATTCATTCATAGGTGTGAATGTGAGTGTGGATGGTTGTCTGTCTCTCTGTGTTAGTCCTGCCTCTCGCCCAGTGACAGCTGGGATAGGCTGAACAGGATAAGCAGAAGAGAATGGATGGATGGATGGATGGAGTATGCAAACGGCAGCACTTTTCCAAGTACACTGAGTTGATTATGACATGTTTGGCGGTATAGCACTATGCCAGTAAGACAAGTAAAATGGCGCTGGTGTGTTTGGCTGGCCATCTGCCTGTCTCTGTAATGCCATGTTTTTTGCTGCTCGCTGCTCACAATGGCCAATGCTTTATTGGTGTAGAATCGCCAAATGTTACTAGATATTAGAAGCTCTGCCAAACTTTTACATGAGCTTGACCATAGTAGGCATAGAACTCTTCCCCATTCTTATCAGCAATTCCAACTTCCCTTTACAGATCCCCAGCGCCTTTTTGGCGTATGCGCCATTGAGGGAAATGCAGTGTTTTTTTGGTGAGGCTGAAAGCTGGGTTGGAGCCTTTATATGTAGCCTTTGGAGTTAAATCCAGATCAGGGCTTAGACTCTCTGTGTCATGGCGCTCACTGGACCCCATCAACACCTGCTTGGTACCTGTCGTTGATGAGAGGTCACTGCCTTGCTGCCCTTGCTCTCCGCGTCCCCGTTGGCACGGTGTGAATCCACGGAAACTCCAGCCCCTGCGTTGTGCTTTTCCCTGGACGGCAGATGCTCCGAACCTGCTGGCTCCTGCCCGGATTGGCCTAGTGAATGCCAGATCGCTAGTAAACAAAACGTTCATCCTGAAGGATTTCTTCATCTCCCACGAATTGCATTTCCTCTTTGTGACTGAGACCTGGCTGAATGTTGGTGAGTCCAGTGCTTTCACAGAACTCCTACCGAACAACTGCTGCTTCATTAACGCTCCACGAACATCAGGTCGGGAGGAAATTTAGCATGGTCTACAAAAGTGAGTTTATATTTAAACAAATTTGGCTGCCGTCCTCCTTTACCAGCTTTGAACTGCCCTTATTTGAATTGGGTCGCTACAATTCTACATTCTACAATAAACTCCCAATAAAGTTCAGCATCAGTGCAGTAGATTAACAACACCTACATGTGGTGTTTAACAAAAACAAACTCTTTGAAGGAATCAAAGCTCAAACCCAGCTGCAACCTGATGTTCTCCACCTGAAGCTGCTTCTGTTTTGGAGCTGCTCACAGAGCTAGCTTGGTTACAGTATATCACAAAAGTGAGTACACCCCTCACATTTCTGCAGATATTTAAATATATATTATCATGGGACAACACTGACAAAATAACACTTAAACACAATGAAACGCAGTCTGTGTGCAGCTTATATAACAGTGTAAATTTATTCTTCCCTCAAAAAAACTCAATATACAACTATTAATGTCTAAACCAATAGCAACAAAAGTGAGTACACCCCTTAGTGAAAGTTCCTGAAGTATCAATATTTTGTGTGGCCACCATTATTTCCAGAACTGCCTTAACTCTCCTGGGCATGGAGTTTACCAGAGCTTCACAGGTTGCCACTAGAATGCTTTTCCACTCCTCCATGACGACATCACGGAGCTGGCGGATATTCAAGACTTTGCGCTCCTCCACCTTCCGCTTGAGGATGCCCCAAAGATGTTCTATTGGGTTTAGCTCTGGAGACATGCTTGGCCAGTCCATCACCTTTACCCTCAGCCTCTTCAATAAAGCAGTGGTTGTCTTAGAGATGTGTTTGGGGTCATTATCATGCTGGAACACTGCCCTGTGACCTAGTTTCATGAGGGAGGGGATCACGCTCTGCTTCATTATTTCACAGTACATATTGGAGTTTATGTGTCCCTCAATGAAATGTAACTCCCCAACACCTGCTGCACTTATGCAGCCCAAAACCATGGCATTCCCACCACCATGCTTGACTGCAGGCATGACACACTTATCTTTGTACTCCTCACCTGATCGCCACCACACATGCTTGAGACCAGCTGAACCAAACAAATTAATCTTGGTCTCATCAGACCATAGGACATGGTTCCAGTAATCCATGTCCTTTGTTGACATGTCTTCAGCAAACTGTTTGCGGGCTTTCTTGTGTACAGACTTTAGAAGAGGCTTCCTTTTGGGGTGACAGCCATACAGACAAATTTGATGTAGTGTGCAGTGTATGGTCTGAGCACTGACAGGCTGACCCCCGACCACTTCAATCTCTGCAGCAATGCTGACAGCACTCCTGCATCTATCTTTCAGAGACAGCATTTGGATGTGACGCATATGTAGGGGATGATACGGAAGAGATGAGTTTATGGTCTCATAACACCTGCCAAAACACTATTGACATTGTAGCTTTTAACTGGTACCTGCAAACATGAGCACATTTCACAGTTCGTTTTAGGATCCATTTTAAAAAAATTTTATTTTCTTTTAAATCTCTAAATGGTCTTGCCCCACCTAATGTCTCTCAGCTGCTACACTCTTACATTCCCACCTGGTCACTCAGGTCGGCAGACCAGCTGCTTCTGACGGTGCCTAAAACTAGATTTAAGCTCAGAGGGGACCGGGCTTTTGCCGTGGCAGCACCAAATCTCTGGAGCAATCTGCCACTGAATATTAGACAGGCCTCTTCACTTACGCACTTTAAATCAATTTAAAAGAACTCACCTTTTTTCGTTGGCTTATGCCAAAGAATAAAGATCAAGAGATAACTGCCAATGCTATAAACACCGAGTCTGTGAGCTGTTTTTTTTTTTGTTTTTGTTTTTGTTTTTGTATTTCTCAGGTATTTTAATGCATTTTATTGAGTTGTTTTATGTATATTATTTTTCTATTGTACAGCACTTTGGACCCTGTGGGTGATTTTAAAGCGCTTCATAAATAAAGCTGGACTGGACTGGATTGGATCGCATTGGATATACTTAACAATGATAACCTTCATCCATTTAAATCTGTATGGGGACTTATGCATGATTTTGATATTAAACTGGCATTAGCTATGTTAGCTTGCCTCTGTCTCATTCATTGTTGTGTTGTGTTTTGAGTCGCATACAAATTTCATCAAGAAACTACTGCCCGTGCTGCTAAATCAACTCCACCCACATCAAGGTGATACTCAATTGCAATGGAAACAAAACAAGACCATGGTAAGTCGTGTCAGACCACGCTGAGTAGGTGCTAATGGAAACCCAGCAATACATACATACATGGCCAGGGAAGTGATTGGAACACATGAATTCAGTGATTTGGATGGGTCAGTGAATACTTTTGACATTAAAGTGTAGATAACAGAAGGCAATCTTTTAGTCATCATGACTCAAGCTGCACCAATTAGTGTCTGTTTTTGAGCTATTAGGGAAGTGGGAAAAAAAATATTAAAAAGAAAAGGTGCATTTGATTTATTTATTTATTTTTAAGCCCATCATGTCTGGCAGTTGTCGCAATCAGAATGATGATCCGAGGGCACTGTTGTACACTGTAAACCCAAATTAGTAATCATTACTAAAGCCGCGCATGGTAAGAAATTGCACTGGGATGTCTAGTTTTAACAAAAAAAATAAAAACAAAAACAAATCAAGTTCTGTTTACATAAAGTCTTGTGTCCAAGATAATCCATTACTAAAGAACTCAAGGTTTTAAAACTAACATTTACGAGTAATTAACTCAACCATTAATCATGTATATCAGTAATCAATACTCATGTTTATCTGTATTCGTTTCTCATGTTTATCAGTATTCATTACTCATATTTATCAGTATTCATTTCTCATGTTTATTAGTTAAAATTATTAAATGTAAATTATAATCAATTTGTTTTTTAACATAACACAATAATTGTCTGTATATTACCTGTTGTTCCTTACATAAAAATAACAATTCAATTTATTTTTCACAAATTTATTGCAAAAATAGAGCAATAGTAGCATTTTAAACATGTAAATCTAAGTAAACATTTCACCATGTTCAAGATTTTAAACATTAATACAAAACTAAATCTGAGTAAAATGCTATGCCAATGCAATTCTACATGTAACACTTTACAAAAATAGGGTTTCAAACATTTTACCAAATTAAGCATTTTACTTTGGAATCAAGGTGAAATTTAAAGACATATATATATATATATATAAAAGAGTATATTTTAAAGATGGCTGCAAATTGAACTTCAGCAGGAAAAACAAACTCCTAGCTGCTAAATAAGAACTAAAAAAAAAAAAAAAAAAAAACTTGTTCCATCTAACCAAAGAAACCTGCACCATTTTACACAAGTAGTTGATTTTTCAGTGTTTGAATTCTTGGCTTCAACTCAGTACATCCCAAATTAAAAAATGCATGTTCAATGAACAGGAAGGTATTTCTGATTTTCTCTGGTTAGTTTACGTGGAGTCCATATGTGAGACCAAAAAGGAGACCAATAGCTTCTGGCAGGTTCATCAGCTTTTCCACAACAACTTCACCCTCAATGACGATTTTCAGGCTCACCGGGTGGAAATCCAACATTGGGGGAGAGACACCTTCAGGATTCACCATCAAGGTCCTAACGTCCATTTGGCCAAAGGACTCATCACCACCCTAACGATAAACAAAAAATGATTGCCAGAAATATAACCATTAGTGAATGAAATTACTGCACTACAACAGACTGCCATGAAGATTGATAGAACAGGAATTATATGAAATGCAATTTATGCTGACATGATAACTACTATTTGGTCAAAAAATGTAAAATCAATATTTGTCTAAGTAATATTTGAGGGATCTTCTTAGTCCATTCAGTCACTATTTGACTGAAACAGAAAAACTTTTAAATTATATATTTGTTTATATATAATATTTAATATGGGACTGTCGCTGTCATCACTGCACATAAACACAGTGT